>WOXC01008601.1:0-47082 GCA_011680675.1 Gymnobelideus leadbeateri
AATTTTTCTAGTAACAAGCATTTTTCTCTCCTCACCCCCCCCCCCCCAAAAAGGAAATAGGTATAGTTAAGAAAAACAAATTCCCATATTGGCCATGTCCAAAAATATATATTTTATTCTGTATCTTAAGTCTATCACCTATTTGTCAGAAAGTGGTCAGTAGTTTTATTATTGTTATTGTTGTTATTAATATACAAATTATTATAATAGAATACATTTATATAGCACTTACTATGTGCCATGCACTGTACCAAATGTTTTACAATTACTATCTTATTTGGTCCTCGAAACAACCGTGGGAGGTAGGTGCTGTTACTGTCTCTATTTTACAGATGCAAAAACTGAGGCAAACAGGTTAAATGACTTGCCCAGGGTCACATAACTAGTAAGTGTCTGAGGTCAAATATGAACTCAGGTATCACTGACTCCAAACCCAGTGTTCTGTCCACTCCGGCACCGCCTGGCTGCCCTTTGGTTCCCTGGAATCATGATTGATCATTGCATAGATCAGTGTTATGTCTTTCAGAATCATTTGTCTCGACAATATTGTTGTATCTGTACAATTTATTCTCCTGGTTCTGTTCGTTCTCCTCCATGATAGCTCCTGCAAGCCTTTGCAAGTTTCTCTGAAGTTATTCCTTCCATTATTTCTTACACAATAGTATTCCATCACATTCATATACAAGAATTTGTTCAGCCATTCAACAGCTGAAACTCCTTAGCTTCCAATTCATTACCACTACGAAATGAGTTGCTAGAAAGATTTTTGTACATATATTCTTTTATTCTTTCTTTGATCTTTGATCTTGGATGCCTACCTAGTATGGGCATCCCTGAGTCAAAGAGCAATCACAGTTAGTAAATTTGGGGCAGCAGCTCCAAATTCATCTTCAGGATGGCTGGACCAATTCATAGCCCTACCAATCATGCATCAGTGTGCCTGTTTTCCCACAGCCTCTCCAACATAAGTGCCACCAATTAAATGTGTGTGAGGTGGTGCCTCAGAATTGCACTAATTTGCAACTCTAATTATTATGATTTGGAGCATTTTTAAAAATATGTCTCTAGATAGCTTGAATTTCTCCCCTTGGGTACTACCTGTTGATGTTCTTTGACCCTTGCCAACTTTTTGAGCCAAATGAAAGCCTTTAACCAGGGCTGCATCCATATTTAGAAACCAGCAGAAAATAGAGCAAGAAGTGCCTTGGGCTAACTCATTTGTCCCTCTGCTTCCAGAGAGAACTCTGCTTAGCTTATCCCAGTGTGATCTTTAAAAAAAAATCTTCAGAGAAACTCTTCAACCTACCCTTTTAACATATTCCAGAGCCCCAGGACAGTGAGAGCCAGGGAAGTTTGCCAGTATCACATTGAAATGGCCATAGCTGAAGGCCAGTCTTTTTAATCCTGCTCAGACTAGGAAATAGCTGCTCTTGCTCACACTGGTCCCTTCCTATAAGTCATTTCTACTTCCTCCTTCTTCCCTTTTTTCCTTGGGGTGAAATAAATTCAATCCGTGAGTCTTTCTCATAGGGCCAGTTAGTTGCTCTCTCTCCATTGGCATGTGAACAGGGATCAGATTTGTTCCATTTGGTCTCAGAGGGCAGAGCCGGAAGCAATGATGGGAGGTTACAGCAAGACTGAGTTTGGCTCCAAGCCCCTTAGAGCTGTCCAAAAGGGAAACAGGTTCACTCGAGAGGTCATAAATCCCCCATCCCCCATCTTCCAGTGAAGACTAGATGACTACCTCTCAGGAAGGTATTGGAAAGGCAACTCTGTTTCTGCAGGGCTTGGACCAAATGGCCCCTAAAATTCCTTTTAGCTGTGAGACTCTAGGGTTCTTTAAACTGGGTACCCTTTGTGGAGTGTCAAAAAACCAGGGTCAGAAGTGAGCCTATTGCTTTCCTTATAGCAATCAATCAATAAACATTTAAGTGCCTGCTAGATATTAATACTGTGCTAGAGATGAAGTCAACAAAGGAATAGCCCCTGCCCTCAATTCTGATAATTTTCTAGTAAGGTAAATGCTTTTAATTAATAAATTTTAATTAATCCTTTTAAAGCTCTTTTAATTCATAAACCCCATTTTGAGTCAATATTCCTGAGTTCAAATTCCTAAGTCAATATATCTGAGTCAAAACCCAGTTTTGGATGCTACCACTTAAGCTTTACTGTTCCCTTCTACTAGGTGAAGTCCGAGGTTGCCAAAGAGGTGGCCACAGCTCGAAGGAAGCAGCATCTGTCATCCCTTCAGTACTATTGTGCCCTGAATGCTCTTCAGTACAGGAAGAGGGTTGCGATGATGGAGCCCATGTTAGGATATGCCCAAGGACAGGTACGTCAGTGCCCCTAGTCCAGCATGAAGACAAAAGCTACTGTGGTAGGACAGAGGATGGATAACTGGACGTGCTAACAAAGGAGGATTGACATGGACCAGATGGTACTTGCTAACTACATGACAGATAGAGGAATAGTGGTTATTACAATCAGAAGGAAAATAGACCTCTCCTTCTTTCAAGTCCACCGGAACCAGCCAGACCTCAAGAATATGATGCTGTAGGAAAAGATATTCAGACCCTTAGGATACCATCCGGTCCAATCCTCTCATTTTACAGATGATGAAACCGAGATTCGGGATCAAAGGCATCATGATGCATTGTAAAGAGGAACAGACTTGGGGTCACAGGGCTTATGTTTGAATCTTGGTTCAGAAACTTCCTAGCTGGCTGACTTTGGAGGAGTCATTTTCATCTCTCTGGGCCTCCATTTCTTTATCTGTAAAATGAGAGATTAAACTATGACCTCTAAGGTCCCTTTTCAGCTCTGAATCCTATAACAATAATCCAGGGTAGTATTGCCAGATGAACTGTTGGGATGAAGAAGCAGATCATAATAGCTGAGTAGATTAAGGTACTTGGAGAACATCAACAAGTAATGACAAAGTTCCCTAGTAGGAGGGTAGGAATTGGGGTGGGGACAGAGATGGAGAGGCAAGCAGTGAACTTCATGAAGAAGGAAGGAAAATCCCCTAAAGAATGGTAGCTAAAAGCTGCCAGGATCTGGAGTGGGTGATAAAATTGGATAGAGTGAACCTCAAAGGAGGAGAGATTGGTAATTAGTATTGATAAAGAGAAAGACTGGAAGTGTTGGATGGTGGTGGGGAGCAAGGAAGATTCCAACCCCACCTCTGGAACCAGTAAGCATCATGGGAGGATGATGGGGGTGTGGAAAATGACAGACATTTCAACCAGTACTTAAAAAGATGGCCTAGGATATAGTGTCATCTGGTGGAAAGCCAAGTCTGTGAGTGCCAGAAGAAAGAAGGAACCTAAGAAATGGGTCTAAAATGAAAGGTAGTGTGTTAAGTAAAGCACAGGCATTCCAGAGGGCACACAGGGGGAGGGAGGGATGGTCAGATATTGAATAGGACACTAGTGGGTAGGGCTGAACTAGATAGGAATGAGAGAGCAGACAGCTCAGCCCATGAAGGATGGTTTGTTCTTCAGTAGTTAGGGATCCAGGGTTAACAGGATGACGAGAATCAGAGGTATGGGTACTGGCTAAGCATTGAGGAATGAGTCTAGGCAGAGTATCAGTAATAAAAATAATAATATTATTAGCTAGCATTTCTATAGGGCTTACTATGTGCCAGGCACTTTACAGACATTATTTTATTTGATCCTCACAATGACAGTGGGAGGTAGGTACTGTTATTATCCTTATTTTACATATGAGAAGACTGAGGTAAACAGAGTTAAATGACTTGTCCAGGGTCATACAGTCAGTAAGTGTCTGAGGCTGGATTTGAATTCAGGTCTTCCCGCCAATCCTCTACCCAACTGCCCTACCTAGCTACCCATCTATCAGTCAATGAGAGGAGTTTTACTGATGAACATAAGTGATTAGAAGCTTCAAGGGTTCAGCACAGCCCTTGACTGGATCCTGGTAAAGTCTTGATAGGAGGTCCAGAAACCCATTCCTCCATGTGAACGGGGTCTGGAGATATTGTAAGTTGTATGTTCCATTTTTATGGTGGGTAGTGGCTTCTGCAGAGACTGAGAAAGCCCATTATGTTAACCTTCTATATTACTCATGGCATGCTGAGGAACCAAGCAGGCACAGCGCTCTACTAATGAAATGATGAGCCCTCTTTTAATAATATAGCATGAGCAGTCTTTCTGAAAAAATATTAAAGTTCTAGGAGGATAGAAAAAGGGAAGTGTAGTGAAGAGATAACACTGAATAATTCAATTATAGTGCTGGACTCTTGAAATGAATTCCGTCTTTGTTCATCCTATCAACGCCTTTTAATGAATGCTTGTGAAGTATTGGCCTTTGTATCTACAGTGCCAGGCAAATAACAGGCATCTAAATGTAACTGAGCTTCCCACATTGTTGGCCAGTAAGAATGTGACCACTAGCTTGCTGGTAGTGTTTGCCCTGCCTCTTAATACTGGAACATAGATTTAGGGCTAGGAGGGAGCTTAGAAGGCAACCCAATCATGCAAATGGTAAAATTGAGGTCTAGAGAGGGCAAGTAAAGTGATTTGCCCAACATCACACAGGCACTAAGCAACAGGGTGGGGAGATTCGAACCCCAGGCTCTCTGAGCCAACATTCTTCCTTCTGTACTATTCTGCCTTAAATTTAGCCATGTTTAGCTTTGAATGGGGTGCCAGTGACTCAGACCTCTCTTAAGCATCCACTCTAAGAAGAAACATATTAGCTCCATTCCTGCCTTCCCTTGCTGTAACCAAACTGGATTTGCCTGTTGAGTTCCCCTAATGATAAGACTACTGCCTTGACTTTGTTGCTGAACTGAATTCATGACCAAATGACCATCTGGGACTGAAGAATAAAGATCCCAGAGTTGGAAGGGCCCCAAGTGGCCATGTATAGTCCAATTCATGCCTGCCCAAAATCCTCACTACACTAGCCTGGACCCAGTTAGTGGTCATCCCACCTCTGTCTGTAAAGGGAAACCCCTATCACCTGAGGTAGCCCATTCCATTTTGGACAGCTCTGAGTGTTAGGAAATTTTTCCTACACTCCAGTCCAAATCTGCCTCTCTGAAACTTCTCTCATTTCTCATTCTACCCTCTGAGGTCTACCAGAACAAGTATAATATATTTTCACATAACAGCCCCTTAAATGCTTAAAAGACAGCTCATTCCACAAGGCAGCCAATTGGTATAGTGAATTGACTTCTGGCCTTGGAGTCAGCGAGACCAGAGTTCCTGCCTCAGTCACTTTCTAGCTGGACAGTCACTTCATCTCTCTTACCTTCCATTTCCCTAGCTGCAGAAAGTGAGGATTTGATGGCCTTCCATCCCTAAATCCATGATCCTATGATCTTCCCTTCTCCAGGCTAAACATCCCCAATTCCTTCTACTAGTCTTCATATGGTAAGGACTCAGAGCCCTTCTACCATATTGATTGCTATCCCCAATTATTTGTACCAGTCTTCATATAGTAAGGACTCAGAGCCCTTCCACCATATTGGTTGCCCTCCTCTAAAGAAATTCTAGTTTATAATCTGTATATATACATATAGCATGCATGGTCTTAGGGCAGCTAGCTGGCACAGAAGACCTGGAGTCAGGAAGACCTGAGTTCAAATCCAGCCTCAGATACTCACTGGTTGTACGACCCTGCCTGGGCAAGTCACTTGATCCTGTTTACCTCAGTAAAATGAGCTAGACAAGGAAATGGCAAACACTCCATTATCTTTGCTGAGAAGATGCCAAATGGGGTCCCAAGAGTTGGACATGACTGAAATGACCGAAAACAACATGCATGGTCTTATAAAAGAGCATGTAAGGACCTCCATTAGTCTGAAACATGAGACAGCCATAAAGGTAACTTTCTGTATTCTTCAGCAATATATGGAATACCCTCAACTAAGACATGGTCCCTGCCCTTGAGGAGATTTTTAATCTAGTAAGGGAGACAAGATATGCACATGCATGATTGTATTCAAGGTGATGAAGATAATGCAGTCCATTGGTCAGACAGATGATAATGGTAGCTATGTCCCAGGCTTGTTGATTGAGTGATGCCAGTGACCACAGCTTCCTAGATAATTATCATAATACCTTTATTATACTTTATTATGCATTATCAGAGTGCCTTTGTTATACTTTTCAGATAAACTTTTTTAAGAAAGGAGCCGAGATGTTTTCCAAAAGGATGGACAGCTTTTTATCTACCACCAGAACCATGGTTCAAAGGTAACCCAACCCTGGAATTTGAATTCTTTTGTTTGGTAGATTGTTATGGAAAGGATGTTGCTTCTGCTAGTCAATCAACCCTCTGGTACAGAAGCCTAGAGAACAAAATGATGGTGCTAAACACACAGAGGAAAAAGGAAAATTTTGAATTTTACCTACCATCCTCCTAATCAAGATAGAGAGCTGTCTTCAGAGCCAAGAATACTTTTGTCCCAACAGTGACACATACTGGGCTTTGTGGCCTTGGGAAAGTCATTTCACATCTGAGTGCTCTAGGCAGCCTCTAAGACTAAATGTTGCCAAAAAAAGGTGCCAATCTGCATTGGTAGAGAGTTTTCTCACCTGAGAGTTCCCCATCCCAATAAAATCCCCAGGCCAATACCTCTTGGCTGTCTCCTATAAATAGTTCAGATAGTAAAAGAAGCAAGGTCATTCCCACTTAACTCTTGCCCCTTCAAAGTTCTGAATATTTTCACGTATTTCTTCAGATTGAGAAAGAAATGAGGACTTGCAGAGTCTTTGAATTCCTATATTACATAGCCCTGTACATTATAACTATTTTAAAGGGTTAAAAGGTTTTTGAAAAACAACCCTGACTCTAGTTTTTTTTTCCCCTAGAGCTCACTGACCTATGATCTTGAACTAGCCTTTTGTCGGTTTTCAATCTTTCAGATGTACTAAGAGTTGCTTTGAACACAATTTGAGTTTGAAATAGATACAGAGAAAGGTATCAAAAGGGCTCATTCTTCCTCAGTTCCTTTGATGGAAGTTCTCCTGAAGACAGCTGCCAGAGAGGTGATTGCTTACCTACAGCCCCAGGAAGCCAGCCTTTGAGGCTGACTTCTAACAAATAAGAGAGACTTGAAGTAGACAGTTAATTTATTTAGCAGCCTATGGTCCAGTCTAGCAGATGGCTCTTACATGTCTACCAAGATTATTTTCCCACTGAAAAATTGGGCTTTGATGCTATCTACACTACAGAATGACTATTTACTCCTCCTCTTCTCCTCTTCCTCCTCTTCTTCCTACTCCTTCCACCCTTCATCATCCTCATGTCGATAAGCTATAAGAATATTACCAAGAGGCCTATTGTTTGCCTCATCTTGGTATGGGGGTAACCCCTGGCTCTTAAGATCTTTTGTCTTATCTTGGCATAGGGGTAAACCCTGGGTTCCTAAAGGTTATGCCAGTTGGGTGCAGCTCTGGCAATGATGACCATGCTGGACAGGCTTCAGTCATGACCCAGTGGAATGCCTGGCATATGAGGACCAGGCTGGCTGTTACAAGAGGGAGGTCATGAGGCCACTGAGCCAGGTGGCAGAGTGGATGGGGCAATAGGCTCAGAATCAGTAAAGCCTAAGTTGTTTTGAAGCTCAAACAAGACACAAAGGGTTTTGCCAAACTCAAGGCCAGGGCTCTTAACCTGGTGGTTGTCACCTTGATTGTTTTTCTTTTTAATCGGATAAATGTATTTCAATTAATTGGTTTCCTTTGTAATCCTAAATGATTTACATTACACATTTTAAAATGTGACCCTGGGGAAGGGGTCCAAGACACAAAAAAAGCAAAGGACCTTAAAGTGAGAGGGACTAAATATGTTTTTTCAATAGCATAGGGAATTCCCATGTGAGGAAGTTCCCTCTACCAGTGCAAGTCCACCTTCTTGGCAATACCAAGTCTTGTAGACTATACATGGTCATTCATCATTGATCCTAGATTACCAAGAGGCTGAGAGACTTGTGCAAAGTTACATAGTCAGTACCAGTCAGAGGACAGATTTGAAACCAAGACTTCCTGCTACCAAGAGCAGCTCTCTGTTCACTCTGTGTTTCTTCAGAAGCTCTATGTTAATGCTCACTTCAAAGCCCTGTGTAAGCAGCAGCAGTGGCCCAGCTTCAAGAGGATGGGGTTGTTGGCCACAGCAACTCTCCAAGTTATAGGCACGTTGTAGTCTGTGTCCTTAAGACAGGTAAGGGCACATCTCATTGTTGCCTTTCTGATCCCAAGACCTTGCTCAGATCCTAACATTGTGGAAGAGCAGTGATTTATTTAGAGTGAAATTCAAGAAGGAATATTAGTAAGAGTCAGTCTTGGAATCTGGAAGACCAAGATTCAAGCCTTGCTTCTGATACTAGCTGTGGGTCCTTGGACAAGTCCTTTCTTTCTGGGTCTTTGTTTCCTCATCTGTAAAACAAAGGGGTTGCACTTAGCTCTAAGGTGCCCTTCCAGCTCGGACTAAATCAATTCTTAGATTTATTCCCTGTGTGACCTTGGACAAGTCACTTCCCTCTAAGCCTCAGTTTCCTGAGTCAAAAAATAAGGGGATTAGATTCATCCTATATTGTCCCTTCTAGCTCCAAATATATCATCCCATCTTCCTATAAGTTGGTTGGGTGTGTGAGGCTTAAAAGTAAGGAATAAATCCTAAGAAAACAAGGGTCAAACTTTTAGCATAAACACTAAAGGTGAAACCACAGGACTCTTGGGGCTCGTGGAACCCTTTGATCTTTTCTGAAATTGCCTCCACTGATTTTCCCAAGAGTCTGCACTGAGGAGCGATGCAGACCCCACGGATTGGTTCCTCAGAGAGCTGTTCCTATAACCTGATTCACGTCTCCTGCTTTTTGATTTCATTACTTGACCCCTGGGTATTTTATAGAAAGATAAAAGAGAATCTCCTCCTTCCCCAGCATTGAGCTGTCTCCTGTCTTCTCTTCACTCCAGTAGCCTTCTATTCCTATTGTTTTAGCCTTCCTCCATAAGAGTCGTGGGATTACAGATGCAGAGCTGGAAGGGACTGAATTGATATTCATGACTCCTATATTTTATAGATGAGGAAGCTGAGGCCAAGAAAAGTGAAGTAACAAGCCCCGGGTCACAGGTTTCTATATAACTCTGACTCCAAATCTAAAAATTCAGTTTTTATCTTTGCTTTCTTAGTGCCTGGCACAGAGTAGGTGTTTAATAAGTGCTTATCATGATTCCAGAGGGCTTGTGATGAAGCGTGCTGGGCATCTCCTCACAAAGAGCTGATAGACCCAGGATGCAGACCCAGACACGTGTTTTTGGATACGGCCAATGTGACCAAGCGCATTTGTTATAAGGATCTTGTTTTTCTTTCCTTTTTTTTTTCTTTCTTGATTGGGTGAGGGCAGAGAGGAGAAGAAAGGAGAAGGAGGGAGAGAAAAACGAATACTTATCTGCTGAAAAATATAATTTAATTTTTAAGATGTTTGTTGAGTGATTGTCTGGGATACTGGAAATATGGACGGAGAGGTGGAGGAGGACCTTCCCTCCTAAAGCTTCTGTTTGCATCCCAATGGTGACATTCCAACCATCTGTCTTAAGCATACAGGAGGAATCAGAGGCCGAGGTTGAAAAGATGCGGCTGTCCCAGCAGGAGCTGCTCTCTGTGGATGAATCTGCTTATACTCCAGATTTTGACGTTGCTGCACCAGCCATCAACAGGAACCTCATCCAGAAGGCCGGTTACCTCAATCTCAGAAAGTGAGGAGATAGTGTGGCCTACCCCCCTCGCCCTTATCTTTTCCATGTGCCTCAGTCAATACCCATGGGAGTGCTGGGGATGAGCACTGAGAACACTCCCAGTGTAGACTATCTATGTTATCATGAGAGAGTCTCATGGCCTCCCTGTGTACACAGCAGGGCATGATGTCATCTCAGCCATAACCACAAGCCAGGGTCTGACTCAGCTCATTTGGATAAGTGTGTTTCATACTCTCATAGGTAGAAGGAAGCTCAGAGGTTACATGACCCAACTTGCTAATTTTACAGAGGAGGAAACTGAGGCCCAGAGAGGGGAAGTGATTTGACCAATATCACACAAGTAGGATCACAGGTATAGAACCAGAAGGGACCTGAGAGGTCATGTGGTCAATCCCTTGATTTTACAGAGGGGGAAACTGAAGCCCAGAGAGGTTAATGGACTTGGTCAACATCATACAGGTAGTAAGTTGGTAAATACTGGTAAATATGGCCAATTGGTACAGCCATAAGGTTCCATGGCCATAAGGCCAAATATGGCTCAAAATTGGCAGATATGGCCAATTAAAGTCCTTAAGGTTCCCTGAGGCTAGAGATTCTTTTATTCTTTGTCTTTCTATCCTTAGCACCCAGCACAATACCTGGCCACATAGTAGATGCTTACTAAATATTTGATCGCTTTTTAAAATTGATTGGTAGACTACTGAACTTAGAATCAGGAGAGACCCCAATTCAAATGCCACCTCTGATATTTACTAGCTGTGTGACCCTGGGTAAGTCACCTTACTTCAAGCCTCAGTTTCCTCATCTCTAAAATGGGGTTAAGAACACCTATAACTTGGAGAAAGAATTTTGCCAGTTGTAAACTGTTATAGATGTCTGTGGTTGGCAGAATCCTCCTTTCTGTTACTAAAGGGTCTTTTCAAACCCGGCTTTTTCCTACAGCAAAACTGGCCTGGTCACCACCACGTGGGAGAGGCTCTACTTCTTCACACAGGGGGGAAACCTCATGTGTCAGCCTCGGGGCGCTGTGGCTGGAGGTTTGATTCAGGACCTGGACAACTGCTCTGTCATGGCTGTGGACTGTGAGGACCGACGCTACTGTTTCCAGATCACAACCCCAACTGGAAAACCGTATGGCTCCAGGGTCTCCTGGGGGAGGGCTGCATTGGGACTCAGCCCATCCTGGCAGACTTTCCAGGGCTTGGTAGATCATTGACCACAAAGGAGGCTTCCGTCCATGCCCCTCCCTTGAGGAGCCTTATTCTGCTCTCCTGGACCGCTAGGTGTTATTGACCTTTGGGGAGGGGCCTTATTTCATTTTTAAGTAAACAAAAATGTCCCAGATGGCAGCAGCCTCCTTTAGAGGGGCTATTTAAGGAGGACTTTGCTCCTGACTACAAAAGAAATATCATGTGATTTCTGTGTGTATGTGTGCATATCCAATCTATGTGCATGTATATCAACAGATGGAGATGTGTGTATATATGATATGTTTGTATACATACTATAAATAGACTTATCCTGTGTATATATGCACATTATGTATAGAAATATATATTTAAAATATATATTGAATATATAACATATATTAAATATGTAAATATTATTTAGATAGAGATATATTTAGAATATATATTGAACTTGGGGGAGCCTGAGTTCAAATCCAGCCTCAGACACTTCCTAGCTGTGTGACCCTGGGCAAGTCATTTCACCCTGTCTGCCTCAGTTTCCTCATCTGTAAAACAAACTAGAGAAGAAAATGGCAAACCACTCTTGTATCTCCACCAAGAAAACTCCAGGATATATAAGCACATATCTATATATACATATAAGTGTATTTATCTATGTTTATACTAGACTGGGATTTAATTGGTATAGTGAACTCCCAGTGAGGAAAGTTTCTTCACCAATGCAGATCACTAGCTTCTTTGCAAACTGTATTTTTAGAAGGCTGCCTGGGGCACTAGGGTGTAAATTGACTTGGCCAGGGTCACACAGCCAGGATGTATCTGTCAGAGACGAGACTTGAACTCAGGTCTTCCTGCCTCTAAACCCAGCTGTCTGTCCATCATATCAGGCTGCCTCTTGTGTTTACATATACAAGGTAGCAAATGGAGACTAAAATGTGAAAAGAACTATTTTGTCAGCCATGAGCTGAAATTTTTTCTCATAGTCCATACTAGCAGCGTCAAACTCATTTCCAGCTGGAGGCCTGAACAAGATTAAAGTGTAACTGGGAGATGTTTAACAAAACAAACAAAAACATAATACAGTTTAGATCATGTTAATTTGTGTCATGGGTACTTCCTAGCGGACTGACCCTGGGCCAGTGACTTGGGTTGATCAGCTGTAAAATGGGGATGATAATCTAGCGTTAAAAGTTCAAATGATGTAGGTAATCTATGTGAAGTGCTCTGAGACCTTCAGTCTAGAGAAATGCTCACTATCAGCAACACTCTGGGTCTCAGGACACCTCTAAATGGGGTCAATAGAGCCTGTGGCTCCTTCCTCACAGGGTGTTGTGAACCTCAAGTGAGATAAGGCAGGTAAAGTTCTTTGGAACCCGTAAAGCACTAGAGAAATGTCAGCTATTGGTTCACTTGATTATGGATGATGATAATCCCTTAACCTCAGTCTCCTCATCTATAAAATGGGGACAACAACAGCACCTCCCTGCCAGGCTTCCTGTGAGGCTCCCTGAAGGCAATCAGTGTAAAGCTCTGGGCAGGCTGAAACACTCAAACTGAAGATGAGCTATTGACTTGTTAGCATCTTCATCTTCAGTCTGAGCCTCAGTTTCCTCATCTGTAAAATGGGGCTGTGCGCTGTTTGTGGTGCTGATCTGATCAAGGCGTTGGGCAAAGACCTTTCTAGACATTGTGGCATGCTCTAGACACCAGCTGCTGTGCCACAGGCGTTGTTATCTGGTTGCTGAAGTGTCCTCTTATTTTAAAGGCTCCTCCAGAGTACTCATTATCCCATCATTGTCCCCGGGGCCCAGAAGAGGAAATATATTTAAATTGGGATGCACTGCAAATGAAACAAGGAGTTATTCCCCTGGTAACTCAGATTTGTAATAGTAATCAACCTTATTCCCTTGTTGCCTGCCCCCCTTCTCATTTCTCTGTTCTCACCTCCTAATTAGATTAGGGGTTCTTAACCTGGGGCCTATGTATAGACTTCAAGGGGTCCCTAAACTTGAACAGAAAATCTCACTGAAATGAATTCTGTACTTTAGTTACTCACTGTGGGATGCTGGGGAAGCCTCAACTTCCTCATCTGTAAAAAAAAATGAGGATAATCAAAGTGCTATTATGACCCCCACTTTACACATGAGGAAACTAAGGCAAACTGCCCAAAGTCACACAGGTATCAGAAGTAGGATTTGAACCCAAGCCCTCTGACTCCAGAGTCAGGGATCTTGTCACTGTGCCCTATATGATGGCCTCTGATGACCCAAAGAGCATCAAAAAGCAGGCCGAGGACTGCACCCAGTCCCTCTTGTACATCACTTGGGATGGGGAATGAGATTTGGGGGAGGAAGGAGTGGGAGGTGGCATGAGCTCATTTAAGGCTCAGGATGGGAAGGGGAATGAATGGTGACAAACAGTGACTCTCCCTTCTGTCCTCAAATGCCAGTTGCTCATTTAGCATTTTCCCCACCTGAGATCAGAGTTGGGACTCAAAAGCCCAAAAGATGGGAACCTCATGAGGGGGAGTCAGAAGGGCTGTGGATCTGGAGTGCAAGGACTCTCGCTTGTGTGACCTTGGACCAGTCACTTCTGTTTCTTCAGTTGGGAGAGGAGGGGCAGGTGCTGTTATTATCTCCATTTTACAGATGAGGAAGCAGCTTGGACACTCCCTGCCCGCGTGACCGTGGACAAGTCACTACACATTTTATCTGTAAAGTCAGGGAGAGAGGAGGCATCATGATGCAGTGGAAAGAGGCAGGGAAATTGGGGTCAAACCTGCCTCTGATGCTTCCTTATCCATGTGACTATGGCTAAGCATGGGAGACTCCCTGAAGGTTGGGATTATTTTGTTTGGGTCTTAGGTACTCAACAAGTGCTTGTCAGATGAATGAATGAATGAATGAATGAATGAATGAATGAATGAATGAATGAATGAAGTGGGATATGAACCCAGCTCTCTTGTCTTTAAATACAGCACCTCATACTGTCTCTCATACAAGCCTGAGCCCATAGGGGAGAATTGAGTTAAATACGTCTGGAAAAATGCTTCTTTGAATGTGTTTCATTTTAGGGGGATCACCCTTCAAGCCGAAAGCAAAAAGGAAAATGAAGAGGTAAATAAAGACTTTTGCCCCTTTAAACCACTTTCCCCGGTGGGAGGATTGATTCCGAAATTCACTGTGTTTTCTCGTCCTTTGCAGTGGATATGTGCCATCAACAACATCTCCAGGCAGATATACCTGACCGACAACCCTGAGGTAAGCCCAGGTGGGAGGTGGGTTCATTTAACACAGTGCCTGGCACAGAGTAGGTGCTTAAAATTTTTGATTGGTTGATTGTCAACCCATTTTCTTGAACGGTCAGAGCCCAGACTCTCCCAGAACTGAGTTTGTGATTCTGTTTCATCTCCCTCCTGGAATAGTGTAGTAGCCCCCCCACCTCAAGCATCTCCCCCTCTCTAACCCAGCCTCCACATAGCTGCCAAAATGATTTCCCAAGTCTGACCATGCTCAATAAGCCCCATTGGCTTCCTGTTTCCTCTAAGATAAACATAAAACTCCTCTTTGGACATTAAAAACCCTTTACAGCCTGTCCCCAACCTACCTCAACAGCCTCAATACATACACAATCAACACTTAAGTCTAACAAAACTGCCCTCTTGGTGGTCTTCTTCCATGATACTCTGTTTCCCTCCTCCATGTATTTGCATTGGTCATGCCCAATGCCAGGAATGTCCTTGCTCCTCATTACCATCTCTCAGAATTCTCAGTTTTCTGGTCTCATCTCTACTGCCACCTTCTCTATGAAGCCTGTCCCGATCTACCCAGATTCTCCCCCCAAATAATCTTCTATCAATTGCATACATAGCAAGAGTTCTTATTTGTTACATTGCTATAGCTGTAGCTGTATATACCTAACACAAAGAGCCTTTAAGGTTTACAAAGCACATTTGACTCTCAAAAGAGTCCTATGAGGTTGGTGTTATATCAACCTCATTTTACAGATGAGGAAACTGAGACTCAGAGACCCAGCCCAGGATCACACAGCTAGTAAGCCCCTGAGGCAGCATTTGAACTTAGTGGTTCCTGACTCCAGGCCTGCCACTAGCTGTCTATAGGTATATGTGTTGTTTTCCCCAGCTAGACTGTAAGCTCCTAGAGGGCAGGATCTCCCACTGCCTGGCACACAGGCATTTAATATATGCTTTTTGATTGATCGCTAGATTGATTGATTGATCCCTTCCAGGCCGTGGCCATCAAGTTGAATCAGACAGCCCTCCAGGCAGTGACGCCAATCACAAGCTTTGGGAAGAAACAGGACCCTTCACGTACAAGGTAATTCACCATCCTAGTTTTTATTTTTGTCTTGATATCCCCCAAACCTAGCACAGTGTGTAGTATATAGTAGGTGCTTAATAAATGCCTACTGATAACTACCAGACAGCCAAATGGTGCGGTGATGGGCAGTGTGCTAGGCCTGGAATCAGGAAGACTTGAATTAAATCTGGACTCTGACACTAGTTGTGTGACCCTGGGCAAGTCATTTGCCTTTATTTGTGACTCAGTATCTTCAACTGCAAAATGAGGTAAAAAAAATGAGGCATCTACCTCCCAAGGGTGTTGTGAGGATCAAACAAGACATGTTTGTGACAGGGCTTAGCAAAGGGCCTGGCCATAGTAGGTATTCTAAAAGCATTGTCTTCATCATCATCATTAGGCTTCAAATAGGAAGGCCCTTTCTGAGGGGCTGATGAGTTTCCACTGATCGAGAAAGCACATGGTGACAAAAACATCCCAGGATTCAGTGATGTTGCTAAATGAGTTTGTGTTGCATTTGTTACCAGAAAACCTGCTTATAGGAATAAAATAGAGCCACGCAGAGGTGTGTGAGCTACATTCTTTCTTCAACGTACAGACTTTGTATTTGCTTATCTATGAATTCACACAGGGATTCAAGGATCCCCTTGCAATAACTATGAGTTACAGTCTGGAAACCTCTGATGTTGTGGAAGGAGCAAACGTACTAAGAAGATTTATACACTTTTGTAACATGAGAGAGAGAGAGAGAGAGAGAGAGAGAGAGATGGACAGGCAGACAGACAGATGAGATATTCAGACAGAATGATTTTGATTTTTCAGTCATGTCCAAATCTTTATGGCTCCATTTGGGGTTTTATTAGCATAACTCCTGGAGTGGTTTGCCATAGGAGTGTGTGTATGTATGTGTATGAACAGATAAATGAATAATAATATCTAGCATTTATACAGTGCTTTAAGGTTTGCAAAGTGCTTTATAAATATCATCTCACTTTATCCTCACAACAACTCCACAAGGTCAGGCAATTAGTAGCTCTATTTTACAGGGAAGGAAACCGAAGCAGACAATGGATAAGTGACTTGCTCAGGGTCATACAGCTAGTAAGTGTCTGAGGATGGATTTGAACTCAGGTCTTCCTGATTCCAGCCCCAGAGCTCTATCCACTGTGCCATCTAGAGATGCTAATGTTGCATCTTTAATGTTATTTCCACAATAAAATCATGCCTGTTTCTGATGTTGAACCATTTAACAATGCCCCAGGACATGGGTGGTGAAAATTTTCTTTTTAAAATCTTCTGGTACTTTTGGCTACTGAGAAGTGGAGGCAACAGCACCTGCAGAGGCACCTACCATGTCTCAAAGGTTGGTTCCCCGGACGATGACTACAGGGGCAATGCTAGAATTCTCAGGGAGTACTGGGGAGCTATTGAGTATTACTGAACTAGGAAGTAATATTAACAAAAGTGGTATTTTAGGAAACCTGATCTGGTCATGGGGTGATCATTTTATTCAGATATTCTGTATCTGATATTTTGAACATAAACGCCTTTTCATCTGTGGTTTCCCAGAGAATGTGTTTGACTTGTTTTCTCCTTCTTTTTTGTACCCCAGCCAGAACCGGAAGCATTCAGGCTTAGAAAATGACAAGATGGTCCCTAACACACCAGCTAAAGCCCCGGATGCTGACCAATTAATTGTACCTGGAACACCTATTCAATTTGATATCGTCCTTCCTGCTACAGAATTCTTGGATCAGAATCGAAGTGGCAGGTAGGGAGTGAGATTCTGACTCTGTAGAAAATGACATGGGATGGAGGGATAAGGAGAGAAGAATGGATTTCATTGGGAGAGGGAGGAAGGAAGTGGGAGAGTGATGTCAAAACAATATACATTTTAAGCCTCTTTCTGGCCAGCCTCTTTCTAAGGCAGCTTGGTTGAGTAGTGAACAAAGCCTGGATTTGGAGTCAGGAAGACTTGAGTGCAAATCTAGCCTCAGACACTCACTCAGACCCTGGGCAAATCATTTGATCTCTGTCTCAGTTTCCCCATCTGTAAAATAAGGATAGTAATAGAGCCCACTTCCCAGGGTTGTAAGAATAAAATGATATATTCATAAAGCAATCACAGTGCCTAGCACATAGGAGGTGCTTAATAAATGCATGTTAAAAATAATCCCGGGGGCAGCTAGGTGGTTCAATGAGTAGAACGTCGGCCCTGGAATCAGAAAGACCTGAGTTCAGATCTGGCCTTAACGCACACACAGACAAAAACCTAGCCGTGTGACCTTGGGCAAGTTACTTAACCCCAATTGCCCTCCAAAAAGCAAAATAATAATAATAATAATAATCCCAGCCTCAGACACTTACTAGCTGTGCGACCCTGGGCAAGTCCCTTAACCCTGTCTGCCTCTGCCATCTCATCTCTAAAATGAGGAACTGGAAGGGACCTTAGAACACAATGTCAGAACTAGGAAGGAACTTAGAACATTAGTCAGAGCTGGGAAGGATCTTAGAACAGAGAATGTCACAGCTGGGAAGGAACTTAGAACACTACACAGTCTGTTTGTAAAGTGCTTGCTAGCCATTCTTGTTACTAACTTTTTCCTTTCATCCCTTTTTCTTCCCTGCCAGGCGTACAAACCCGTTTGGTGAATGTGCAGATGAAAAGCAACCTGATGAGGAGGGTCAGTACCTGATCTGGTGGCTCTTTTTGTCCAGCACTCGTTACCCTGGGTTTGAGATGTGATTACTTTGAAATGTTTGATATGTCCTCATGGCCCCTCTGGCACCTGGTGCAGCGGCCTGAATGCAGGAGATCAGACAGGACCTCCCCATACTGGAGCATCCCTCATTGTGTGCTAGGGCACTTGGGAGGGGACAGTGATACCAGGCAAGGACACATGGGCTCTGCCTTCACAAAGCTTCTAAGCTGTCCTCAGTTTGTTGGGAAGATGATGCTTAAAGGTGATTGAAGCATTTCTTAAATGTGTCAAACAGAGATCCCAAATCCTCAAAGGTTCTCATTATGGAGGGGTGATTCCTAGACATTCATGAGAGGCAGTGTGGAGTGTGGCTTAGCAGAAAGAGTATAAAAGACCTGGATTCAGATCCTGACTGAGCTATATTGTGTGAATTCAAACACATCACTTCAACTTGGGTTTGGAGGAAAATGGGGGAAAGGGCAGTGGGAGTTAACTGTTTAAAATTATGGGGAAACTAGAAATGTTTGGTCTTAGCAGTGGGTCTTTTGATGTCTGGGGAAAGAAGGCTGGGTCAGGGAGGCAGAAGGATCTAATCCCATTTCTGCCCCAAGCAGCTAACTGACTTCAAGTAAGTCTGGGCCTTAATTTCCTCATCTGTCATAAGACGGCTTGCACTAAATGACCTCGAAGGTCCTTTCTAGTGTGAAGATTCCATGAATATGAAGGGTTTTCAGGGAGATAGTTGGTTAGGGTGAGGTGGGTTAACCTGTTCAAAGTTAGGGAGAGCCCTAGTGAGCAAGCATCCAAGGAGGGGCTAGCACCTATAAACTGGGACTAGTTATCAACAGATGTGTGCATTAGGGTCCTGTTTATGCTTCTGCTGACTACTAAAACCATTTGTTTCTTTGCCCTTAGTTTACTGGTGGCCATAAATGACCTGGCATTTCAAATCTACTTAAAATTCCTCCATACACATGAACCGAATAATTCAAATTAGTAATTCCTATTTCTAGGGTACTTTATAGCTTACAAAGCACTTTCTTCCTAATCACCCTGTAGTATAAATGGTAAAGGTACTATTATGCCCAGTTTACAGATAGGGAAACTAAGGCTTAGTAAGGCTTAGTAAGGTCACCATCTAGTGTTGGAGATGGGATTCAAATCCAGGCAGTTGGGTGATGCAGTGGATGGAACCCTGGATGTGGAGTTAGGAAGATCTGAGTTCAAATTTGACTTCAAACACTTCCCTAGCTATGTGACCCCGGGCAAGTCACTTAACCCTGTTTGCCTCGGGTTCCTCATCTATAAAATGAGCTGGAGAAGGAAATGGTAAACCACCCCATTGTCTCTGCCAAGAAAACCCCAGATGGGGTCACAAAGAGTAAACTGACTATATGAAATGACTGAACAACAACAACTGACTCCAAATCTGGCATTCTTTCTCATACACCACAGTGCCTTTCAACTTCAGTCATGTAGCAAACCCAGTGACTTTTCCCCTTTAGCTGGTGTAGTGGACAGAGCACTAGACTGAACTCAGGAAGACTGGAGTTCAAATCTGCCCTCGTGGGTGACTCTGGCAAGGCACTTAACCTCAGTTTCTTCATCCATAAAATGGAGACAATAATAGCACCTCCCTCTCATGGTTATTTTGAGGCTCAAATGAGACAATAATTGTACAGTAATAATTAATAATAATTAGCTCAGTGCCTGGCACACAGTAAACACTATAAATTTTAGCTATTATCACCAACATCATCATTATTTAATAGTGAATTTGAGTAATTAGTTCAATCATTTATTAGGTGCTGACTTGGACTATTTGTGCCTGGCCTGCGATCGAACCTTCCAAGCTCATATTGGTCTGATTGGCCACAGTCATATATACTGTGCCTTGAGCTTGTCATAGCGATGCCATTTTGGTCCTCTTTAAACATGAACGACAACAACCAACCATGTGCCTACTTGAAACCAGCCAGCATACTAATTCACCAATCAACAAACATGCTTAAAGCTCTACTAAGTACTGGATACTACGCTGAGGGCTGGGGACACAAATACAAAAAATGAAACATTTTTAGACATTTTTAGAACTGGAAGAGACTATGAAACTTAGAATGTCTGAGCTGGGATGGAACTTAGAACCCAAATGCTAGAGCTAGAAAGGAGCTTAGAATATCAAATGTCAGAGTTGGGAAGGGACCTTAGAACAAAGAATGTAAGAACTGGGAAGGACCTTAGAACCCAGAATGTCAGAGCTAGGAAGGAATTTAAAACATCAGTCAGAGCTGGGAAGGAACTTAGAACACTGAATGTTACAGCTGGGAAGGAACTTAGAACACTGAATGTTAGAACTGGGAGGATCCTTAGAGAATGTGAGAACTGGGAAGGACCTTAGAATGTCAGAACTAGGAAGGAACTTAGAACATCAATCAGAGCTGGGAAGGATCTTATAACAGAGAATGTCACAGCTGGGAAGGAACTTAGAACACTGAATGTCAGAACTGGGAGGAACCTTAGAACAAAGAATGTAAGAACTAGGAGGGAACTTAGAACATGGAATGTCAGAATTGAGAAGGAACTTAGAATACTGAGTGTGGGAGCTAGAAGAATCCTTAGAAATCCTCTGGTCCAGCTACCTTATTTTCTGCATAAGGAAGAAATGTCTTTCTGGTTTTGCTATTTAGCTAATGAATTTTGTACCCAGTTCACAAGTAAATGAAAAGTGATACCATGCTGGTGGTCAGACCACAGGGAGAAGTTTATATATCCCTAGGGGCATCTTAGTCCTTTAGGCAGCTTGGGGCATGTAATAATAAGGGTGAGGGAGATGAGTGGAAAGTGTTCCAGGGGAAGGAAGCTGAAACTGTAGGATCCTCATGCTTGCTGACATGTTTAAAGAAGTGTCTAACAGAGGAAAACATCTGTTACCCAAAAGGGTGACATTTAAAAGGTCACTTGGGCCACAGGCACAAAGCTGAATGACCTTAAGTAGAAAATGTTTTTCCCTTTACAGATTCACTATTGCAGCAGATGTTTATAGTTCAGTTTTTAGGATCCATGGCCGTCAAAACTGACAGCACTAGCGAGGTGATTTATGAAGCCATGAGACAAGTGTTGGCTGCCCGTGCAATCCATAACATCTTCCGCATGACAGAATCTCATTTGATGGTCACCAGCAAAACTCTGAGGTATGGTTGTGCTGGTTCTGGATTTCAAGGGACAGAACCAGGGTCACATCCACTTCTCAGCTAGCTCTGGGGTTTATTGGTAGCATGGCACCCCCATGTTGGAAATACACAAAAAGGATACAAGGAGACAGCTGCTTCTGACTTATTGCCACCCCTGGCTTCTAGTCCTGGTAAAGGAAGCCACACATGTAACTTCAACCCAGGAAATCAGTTCTGTCTAGAACAATCTGATTGGTTTATGTGAGTTGAGCTCCATGTAATTTTATAATAAGGTAGATGAAAGGAGCTGGAACCTTATAAGCGTACGAAACTTAGGGCAGCTAGTGGATAGAGTGCTGGATCTAGAGTTAAGAAGACATCTTCCTGAGTTCAAATCTGGCCTCAGATACTCACTAGGTATGACCCTGGGCAAGCCACTTAACCCTGTTTGCCTCAGTTTCCTCATCTGTAAAATGAGCTGGAGAAGGAAATGGCAAACCAGTCCACTATCTCTGCCAAGAAAACCCCAAATAGGGTCACAGAGAGTTGGACACAACTGAAATGAGTCAATGAGGCTTTAACATGGTGCCACTTAACACAGTAGATACTTGGAAAATGTATGTTGGGGGTCACAGGCTTAACCATGCTCTTTTATAAATTTTATTTTTTTAATTAATAAAAATCAATTTTCACTCCCCCTCACTCTCTCACTCCACCTCTGCCACTGATTTAAAAAAGAAAAACAAAACCCTTATAGCAAATAGAGTCAAGAAAACAAAGTCCCTCAATGTCCATGTCTGGAAGTTAGATCCCATTCTTCATTGTGAGTCTACCACCTCTCTATCAGGAGGCAGGTGGCATTTTTGATCATTGGCTCTTCTGAATCATACTTGGTCATTACATTACAGTCTTTCAAAGTTATTTATTTTTGCAGTGTTGTTATATCAATTATTCTCATGGTTCCATTCACTTAACTCTGCATCTATTCATGTAAGTCTTCCCAGGTTTCACCAAAACCACCCTTTTGATCACTCTTACAGTATAAAAGAGTTCCATTCCATTCATTTGCCATGCTTTGTTTTCCAGGTGATGGGCACCTCTATGGGTTGCCAAATCCCAATTTTCTACTACAAAAATAGCTATGAAAGGGCTCCTACTTGGGATCTTTCAACCTGGGTTTTAAAAAATATCTTTTATCATTGTATTTCATTATCACTGGTTTTCTCTGCAGTCCTGTTCTTTTTATTTTATGCATTTAAGCTCCATGTGACTCTGAGAATGGATCCACAGGCTTAACCAGCCTGCCAAAGGATCTGTGACACCAAAAAAGGTTAAAATCTCTAGTCCTAGAGCCATGGATTTTTCTGAGAACATAACTTTCTCATTGTCATTTCTTCCATGTCCTTTTCACATTCCAGGCTGATCGACCCTCAAACCCAAGTAACAAGGGCCAGTGTAAGTATTCTGTGTACATTCTTACATCCGATGTTTCTGCTCATCACCCATCTCAGTCGAGGTTGGCTTTTTCTTTTTTGTTTGGTTTGTTAAATTCCATGAAATCCAGTCTCTTCTCTGTGTTTTCAGTTTGAACTCACCAGTGTCACACAGTTTGCTGCCCATCAAGAAAATAAGAGATTAGTTGGTTTCGTCGTGCGTGTTCCTGAGTCAGATGGAGAAGAATCCCTGAGCACATATGTATTTGAGAGCAACACAGAGGGAGAAAAGGTTGTGACAGCTATTTTGATTCTATCCTAACTCCATTTTTCCCCCATGGAGAATTTTTTTAATTACATGGTAAAACAGTTTTTTAACGTTCTTTTTTTTTTAAAAATTTGAGTTTCAAATTCTCTCCATTCCTTCCCTCTCACCTCCTTGTAAAGGCCAGCAATTTGATATATATTATGCATGACTTCTATACTCTCTACCTCATGGAGGAAAAAAGAAGACCCTTGTTACTGTCTTTAAGGATTCTTTTATATTGGGCTCTTGAATTTTCGAACAAGATTTCAAACTATTCCACATCCCCCAAATGGAGAGGTTTGACATCCTCCACCAAACATGTCCTTAAAAAGAACCCCTATCTCTACCCCTTTTTTTCTTATCTGGACCAATGATGTCAATGGCGTAGGGAGCTCCCAGTGAGGAAATTCCCTCTACAGATGCAGGTTGCCAATTTTATGGTGTTCTAGTTTCCTAGGACACTGACTGGGTAAGTGGCTTTCCCAGAGTCACAAAGCTAGTGTATGTCAGAGGCAAGATGTGAAGCCAGGTCTTTCTGGTTCCAAGGCCTGCTGGCTCTCTATCTACCAGGCTAGTAGTGTTGAACTCAAAGACAGGGATCCCTGAACACCGCAAACCAACATTATCTGTGTCTTATTCTGTTTTTACTTATTTTGTTCAACATTTCCCAATTACATTTTTTTGGGAGGCAGCTGGGGTTAAAGTGACTTGTCCAGGGTCACACAACTAGTAAGTGTCTGAGACTGGATTTGCACTCAGGACTAGTACTCTATCCACTGTACCACTAGCTGCCCTTTCCCAATTATATTTTAATCCAGTTCAGGTAGCCCTTAGCAGTGCTGTGGGCAGGGTTCATGTGCTACCTCCTACGTAGTTGTTTGTCCTTTATTCCCAGACCTGGGGCAAAGCTTAATTCCTACAAGGGTCTTGCCTTATTACTGGCTATTTTAAAACCAGTTCTAGTGTCGGTCATTGCAACTTTTTAAAAAAATACATCCTAACAGTAGTTACTGTTTCTACAATGTTTCCAAAAGCTTTCCTCAGAATCCTGTGAAGTAGGTGGTATGATGACCCCACTATAAAAATAATGAAAACTTAAGGGCTGAGATTCCAAACTTCTCAAAGAACCTGTTTGATTTCTTTAACAAAACGTTAAAAGGATTGCACAAACATAAAATTTATCAGTGTGGTGAGAGTGGAGAGAGAGATGGTCCGGAATAAGAAAGATCTGGGTTCCAGGACACATATTGGCTGCGGGACCCTGGGAATGTCATTTAACTTTTTAGTACTCAAGACTAGAGGAGGTATCACCCTGCTTCAGTAGAGGGAGTTTCCTCATCTGGAAGTTCCCTGTACCAAAGAAGTCATGGGCACAGTTCCTGTCCCATATTAAATGTACATATCCCAGTTAGATTTTCATTCATTTCATAAATATTTTACTTAAAGCAGTTAGGTTGTGTGGTGGTGGTGGGTAGCATGCCAAGCACTGTGCTTGCTAAACACTTTACAAATCTTAAAGGAATGGGTAAAGCAAAGAGAGCTGGAGTCAACCTGCAGAGGAAAGTGAATAAGGAAGACAGCCTCTACACTTTGTGACCTCATTTAGGGTTTTCTCAGCAAAGATAGTGGACTGGTTTGCCATTTCCTTCTCCAGCTCATTTTACAGATGAGGAAACTGAGGCAAAGTGACTTGCCAAGGTCACACAGCTAGTATGTATCATTTGAACTCAGGTCTTCCCGATTCCAGGTCAGGCATTCTATCCACTGAGCCACTTAGTTCCCATTACCACAGTGCTAATTTCCTACAACCCAGGCTTCCATTCTCATAACCTTCCACTCACATACGCTACTCTGTAAATTGAGGGAAATATGTTTTCCTAAAAGTCAATGTGCTTTCCATTGGACTTTCCCAAACCTCTAATTTTCTTTCTTCTACAGATCTGTTATGCTATTAGCTTGGGGAAAGAAATTATTGAGGCTCAGAAGGTAAGAGGCCTTTGAGTTGTAATTTGTTGTTATCCAAACCAGCATTCTTCTAAAGTATGCTTGCAACAAGATCCAAATTAGCTCCAGTGAATAAAATGGCTGATTTCGTTGGGGGTGCAATTAAGGGGAGGAAAGGGCTTTTTCTTATGCAATTCAGTATCAGCATTGAGGACACACACACACACACACACACACACACACACACACACACACACCACCTATAAGATACCACTGCTATAGGTCATGCCTCACTTAAGGTCACCTCTACACTTGGTTGGGGCTATAATGAATTACACACCCAAACTCCTAAGCTCCCTCAGGTACTAGATCATTCATTCATTGTTTAACAAAGCATTTCCTAAGTGCTCACTATGCTAAGGTTCTGAGAGGGAAGATGGAAAGGGGAAGATACAGAGATGGAAAATTTCCTCAGGGAACAAGCCAATCCTAATGGGGGGAAGGATCCACAGGCCAGAGGGAGAGGTAACAAATACCCAAATAAGTCCTGTAAGAAATAAGAGAGAGCTCACTTTATACATTATTTGGTATAGACTAAGTAGACTAAGTGTTAATTAAAAGGATTCATGGAAGACAAAAAGTTAGGGAGAGCTAGAAGAGTCAATGGAAGAGATAGGACTGCCATAGCCCATGAAGGAGGGACAAAATTTAGACCACAGATATACAAATGGAACCAGTAAATCAACAAGCATTTATTTGGAGCTTGCCATATGCCAGGTGCTGGAGATATAAATATAAGAACTAAACAGCTGCTGCCCTCACAGAGCTTACAATAGGAATGTAAACAAAATAAATAAAACAGTCAGAAACAAGGCACTAGCAACTGGAGGGATGAGGAAAGGCCTCACTTAGGAGAGCCTGAGCTGAGCTCTCAAGAGCATCAGGGATTCTGAGATGCAGAAATGAAGAGGGAGGACATCGCAGGCAGAGACAGAACATGTATGCAGAGGCCCCCAAAGAGGAGATGGAATGATGTATGTGTGGTATAGCAAGTAGGCTGGTTGAGCTGCCCTATTAAAATGCACTCGGGGGGGTAACAGAAGCTTGGAAGGGTCAGCAGGGTCCAAAGGAGTTTGTGCTTTACTATTCTAGAAGCACTTGAGTTTCAAGAGCAGGGGAATGACATGGTGAGGCAAGGGTCTTAAGAATGTTCCTCTGACCACTGTGTAGAGCACAGATTGTCGAGGGAAGAAATTTGAGGCAAGATCTATCATCATAGTTCAGATGAGAGACAATGCAGACCCAACTTAGAATAGAGCCTACAGGAATGGAGAGACGTTTGGGAGGTAGAGACAACAAGACTTGGCAAATGTTTGGTTATGTGGGATGAGAACTGAGAGTCTGGTCGCTTGGGGGACTAGTAGAATGATGCCCTTTACACAAACAGGGGTGAGTTTAGAGGGAAAGATAGAGTTCTTTTTTTGGATGTGTTGAGCTCAAGGTGCCTTTGGGATATCCCATAGCACCAGTCGATGCTGTAGAAATAACACTAGGGATAGATATGGGCCTAGGAGTTGTTTGCATAGATAATTGGATTTATGGGAGTTAATAAAATCATTAAGGGGGTGTAGAGAAGCAGGCTCAGGACAGAGCCCTAGGGAACACCTACAGTTAGGTGGAAATTCTAGATGGACTCCAGAGGCCATCTGGCTTTCTCCTCATTTTGCTGAGGTCTAGAGAAGTTAAGTGATAAGTACACCCCTCTTTTCCTCTGCACCCTGCCTTGCTATGTGTGTTTTTTAACCCCAAATTGCAGGACCCAGAAGCACTGGCTCAGCTGATGCTCTCCATGCCACTGACCAATGATGGAAAGTTTGTGTTACTGAATGACCAGCCAGACAGTGAAGATGGAAACCCAAATGAAAATAAAGGAGCTGAGTCTGAAGCATAAGCTCATTTTTGCTTGTGGTGAAGGTACTGGGGAGCCCCCTCAACATGGGTTCTCAGTGTTTCTCACTGCTGGACAGTTTCTGAATTCTGACAATCACTGGCAGAATGTTTCATCCGAGCCTTGGTGCTGTGAGACTGAGAAAGGACGACAGTAAGAAACGGTTGATGATGTCTCATTTCTGCTGAGTTTAAAATATTTTAGGTACTTTAGAGCAGTCGTTTTCCTTGTTTGCATCATACAGTTCTGAATGAAGGTTGAGGGAAAAAAATGCACTGTTTGCTTTATTTTTAAATGAAGTCAACTCTTTCCTCAGTTCCTAGCGTCTTTCTAAGTGTGGCAATAGTTTAGATTTACAATTTGATAAACACTAAATGTTTCCTATTAATATAATCTATTTTTGTACTTCACCTAATAAGCTTCAAGTGCCTCTCATTCTTACATGACCATTCTGTAAAGAAACACATTTGCAGGGCCACCATCCTCAGACTCCCAGACTTGAGAGTTTTCTCCTGCAGGTGGGCAGAGTGCACAGTTTAACTGCCTGAGATGTAGGGTCAAGTCTGGCTTTGGATGGCCGTCCCATACATTGGTCATGCAATAAAAACTTCAGCACAATAAGATGTATTATTTTGTAATGAAATGAAATGCAACCAGCATTCAGAGGTCCTGGAACAAGCAGCAGACCTTTTTTCCGTGGTGGAATCCCATATGGAAATTCATGTGCTACTCCGTAGATCTGTTTCAGCTGAGCCAGACCTGTCCCAGGGAAGGGACCAATTGTTTCTAAGGTGGATTGAGCCACAACCTGGAAAGGCTGGAATTCAAAGCCCAGTTATCCACCCTCCCTACTCCACTACCATGCACAAACTTAATATTCTTCCTACTGACACCCTAACCAGATCTGATGATGGAGTCAAGTGTCTTCCTCAGCTGGATTTCTACTCTGCCTCTGGGCCCTGTAATCCTCCCCCTTCCATGAAATAAGCAGACAGGAATGATGATCTCGAATTGGTATGGTTTACAGCGACAGAGTCTGACAATTCACAGCTGTCTTTGTTATTAAATTAGTCTAGCAATAAATGCTAGAAAATAAAAAAGGCTGTGTCATTCTGCGTCTTCTCATTATTTGCTAAAAGACCGTCTTTAGCAAGGTAACAAGTCAGATGGATTCTATAGCTGTTTCTGGGGAAAAAAAATGAAAATGTGAAAGTCTCATGTTCCTGTTAGACTTTATGCCCTAGACTGATGAGGGAAAGGTACTTCCTTAACCACAAACTTCTTTGGCTATAGTAAAAAAAAAAAAGCCTTGGCTTTAGAATACTGCCTTCACATAAAACTTTATATCAAATCGACTAAACCACGTATAACCTAGATGAAAAGCATGTCTGTAAAGGGCAACTTCCTCAATCTCTAACAATATATTTATTCCCTAAGAAGGGGTGGGGAACCTGTGGCCCCAGGGCCACATGTGGTCCCACCCCAGCTAGGGTATCACCCTGAGTCAGTCAACCAGCATTGATTAAATCTACTACATGCCAGGTACTGACTGAAGGGCTTCAGATACAAAGGCAAAACCCAGGCCCTGTTCTCAAGAAGTCCAGTCTGTGGTGGGAAAAACATGTGAACACGTACGAAGGTAGACCAGGTGGCCCAATGGATAGAATGCTTTGCCTGGAATCAGGGAGACTTGGGTTGGTCAGGAATGAGCTGTTTTAAGTCTTAATGTGAGTGACTTGGAGCCCTTCTCTTAAAACACACTGACAATTTCCCTTAAGATGGTCAAGTTAAAGTTAGAAGTATTATTCTTGCCACCAGTGCACCAATACCAAGACAAAGGACTAATTCTCATGCACGACAGTATGCACAAACCAGTCCTAAATCAGGATATTACACTGCCTCTGTTTTTTGTTTTCAATGGTTTTCTTCTGTTTGGGTAAAACATGGCAGAATTAACCCTGGAGGGAGATAATGTCTAACTTTTCCCAAGATATTAGAGTTGGCACAGATTATTCTGTCATATCTTAGTTTAATATATATATTAATTTAGCAACAAGGAGTTTTGCAGCTATGTCTAAACAGACTCAGAATTTTTACCTTAGAAGGGAAGTACCTGCCCAATATGTGCAGAGGACAGCCCACAGACACAGCTGCCCTAAATGAAAGGAAATGATGACAAAAAATAGGCCCAAACAGTAAGTAATTCCAAAACATTTTTTCAAAATAAATCTGTTTTCCAAGTCAGTGATTCACTCATCATGGCCATTAATTCCCATTTACTGAAGACATACCAACTATGAGCCTAAAAGTCTGCTAAGAGCCTAGGCAAAAAAAAAAAAGTCCCTACTGTACAATCAAATGCTCAATGTATAAAAACTGAAGACAAAAAGAAAACTCCACAAAATCACCCCTTGTTGGGTGAATATGACTTTATTTTTGTAGTCTGTAGTAAAACAAGCATTTGTTTTCTATAAACCAAATCCTAACTGGACACAGCTGTTGTCATCAAGCTCATCTCAGCACCCAGCAGGTCCCCTTAATCTCTGCTGACTTTTCCATTTGCCTTCCTGGGGTCCATACTCTTCATCTGAAGTCTCTGGAAAGATCCAGCATCCTGACATTCCCCTTATGTGAAATTTCTTTAAATAAAACTGTACAACTGAATCTGCCACATGACAAGACGTTGTCCTGAAATTCTCTATCACCACAGCTTTACGGAGGAAACGTTTTGGGGGCTTTTCAAGGTGGGGAGCAATATGAAATAGGCAGAATCCTTTATGTCAGACTTTCTACCATTTGCCAATGCAGCAGCCACAGCTATCAGAGCAGAGGAGATATTGACGGCAACATAACTTGGTCAGTACATGAGTACATGCACCAAAGGTTTTGTCACCTGGCTTTTCTGGCATTTTACTGATGGAAGAAGGAAGAGCTAACTGCATGGCCTTATCACACTGCTCTTCTACATCCTGGCCTCTTGTGATGCAACACTTTCTCCACCGTGCTGAATGGGCTGTACCACTCCAACTTAGACTCAGCTCCTGCTTTTAGGTAGCACCACGATCTGACAATGCCAACTGGGTTATTATCACCTCCCAAGGCTTTTTAAAGCAATCCAAAAACCCCAGTGGTTCTTTTTCACTTGAAAACATCAAGTGGTGGAAAGGATAGACTCAGAAATGGTAACAAGGAAGTTATGAGAACTTCATTAAAAATAAATCAGAAATTTTCTTATAGGACATTTAATTTTTAACATAAAAATTCAGGGGAACAAAAATCATTAAATTTACTGAGATGATTTAATGTACAGAGTGTATTTTGCTCCACAAATGGGAGGGTAGAGGGGAGGGAGGCTGACAACAGATATAAGGTTAACAAAATCCTAATTTTTTAACAAATAGAAGAGACAATGTTATACTTGGTCCTTAATTCCTGAGAATTTGATTATCTTTGTTATTAAAGAGCTTACAATGAGTGCTTACATTCATCCCTAAATTATAGTACATTAGAAAAATATGAAGCTATGGAAATTAACAAGGAAAGCTATTACTATCTTAAAAGTCCAATGGACATGAATACACATGCCTTCCTATGGGTCTGCGGCCAAACAGAGCACACAGCCAAGTGCTCTGGCATCATCTTGCCAGTCTGGTCCCATGCATAAATTTGTTAGCCCTCTACAGACTGGACAAAGCACTGTGAACAGTAAAACCCAACTCTTCCCAATGGTTGGTGGTCAGGTAGGAACAGAGGTAAAAGTATAAGCTTGATCTAGTAATGGGAAAGCCTTCAACTAACAATGTTTTGTGGCCTCCACTGAAAGGCAGGAGTCAATTCTCCCACCAATTACAATTAGTTGTTATTACACATCATACATGGGTTTAAAGTTAGAACAGCAATACTGTGGGGATATTGCAAGGCAGTGACTAGTTTGGTACAATTAAGTGTAAGATCACTTAAGAACATTCAAAAATAACAAGGATGAATTATGCAGCATGCTTTAGGGCCCCTTTTGCAATTAGGATGAAGTATAAATCAAAGACTGAATGCTTTCAGGACATTATTAATCCACAATGCTATAAGATCATGTTTAAAGAAGAAGCAAAAACAATCCCACATATTATACTTCCTTTGACTTTCAAATGAAACCTCTGGAAGAGATAACACTGACTCAAGATGGAAGGACACCATGCATAGCTCCCAAGGGCTGGAAGTCAAAAGACCAACCTTGGGGTAAATCACAGCATTTCTTGAAAAAAATCCTAGGACAGGCAAATGCAATAGAAAAAGAAGTCATTCCTGGATTTAAATTTGAATTACACTAAGAAAGTTAAATCCCTTTTTACCCAAAGTAATCTTTTTAATGCATTTTAGCATGCTAAGATTGGCCTTTTAGTTGTTAATTGGTACAACTTGACAAAAATAAAACTGGCAGCCAGCCAACAGCCAATGATACTCAAACCCTTGGGAAGCTGTAAAAGCAGTAAGGGATTTCAGTTATTACATTATATCTTATTCTCACAGTGGTTATTTTTTTGATGCCTACACAGTGCAAATATTATTTCATGAGAATCCACTTGGATCATAACCTGTTAAAAGAAAAAGTATTTCAAATTTCCCTTGAATTCAGGCTTGATGTAAAAAGAAACCTGAGTGTGAATGTGGGAATAAGCTTTCATCTCCTGTTCTGAGAGCAAGCCCACAGTGTCCTCAACCAGGCTCTGCACAAGTTGGGCCCTCACTTTAATCTTCCTTAATTATGAGTACCAAGAAACAAACTTTCAATATTATCATTTAATGTAATGTTTAAGAGTTTTCAGAGCGTGTAAACTGAGTACACAATGACTCACAGCAAGCTACCAGAGCTCTGGCAGGTCCATGCAGCATGTTACTAATGGATGACCCCAAACTGCCTCAAATGGGTGCCCAACACCTCAAGCTCACTGAACAATCCAGGCTGTAATAGCAGTTTTATTCTAAGTCTCTTTACAGTGTCGTATATGCTTTTAGAATCTGACCATTAATCTCTACATTTAAATAATATTTGCTAGATAGGCACAGTATCTATTTTAAATTTGTTGCCATAATAGCTTTAACTGATTTAGTGCAAATCATGAATCAAAAGCTTATAAAAATACAAGCTCCCAACATACCCGTGGATGCCAAGCAATCTGCAGGTAGCAGAGCAGGAATTCAGATTTGCATTTCTATAACTTTATGTCAAACCACAACCATTCAAAAATAAGCACTAAGCACATCATTTTGGAGGCTATTTGAGGCCAAAACCAATTTTGGACAATTCTTTCAGCACCTTCTAAAATGAAAGTCTTTAAAATGTATGTAGCTTTAAAGCCTGGCCCCCAAAGAGGGCCTGTGACATTACATGTCTAGAGATATCCCAACCCGGTCAGCAATCCACGTATCTCGAGGTTTCCGAAGGTCCAAGCTACAACTGCCGGTGTAAACAATGCTGGTTACCTGATGCTGCCCAAGCCCAGTCTGAGATCACTTCACCACAGGATCAGTGAGGGCAGAGCTATTGCTGTTGGGCGTGGGGTCTTCACTGCTTGTTTTATTTTCTTCTATAAGCATAAGAAGCAAAAATATGCATTAAGTTCATTTGCAAAATTAATGAAAAATTAGGACACAAATTCTGGAGAAATCAGGTCTTGCTAGCTTTCATTTCTGCTAAACAAATATTTGACTGCACCTGAACAACTCTCTCAAATACATCAGCCTGAATGTAATGGTAATGTAATTTTGAATTTGAAGATCCCTTTGTGTTGGTAAAAGTAGCAGGTACTTAGCACTTAGTAACTGATCAAGCCTCTGTTGGGGAAACAGAAGGTATGAACTCCTGTCTCCTGTTACTGATATAACAGGAAGGGGTTGGCTGAAACAGGCTGTGTGTATATAAGGAAAAGCCCCAGAGAGGCACAGTCAGAATTTCCTTGAGACTGAGATCTGGTGGCAAAACAGCTACAGAAGAATGGAGAACTGAGTCCTGAAAACTTGTGGTGGTAGAGCTTCTTCTGAATAGGAATCCAGAGCCTGGAACCAGGAGCCCAGGTGACTGAAGCATGACTGGGATGCTGAGACTTTGTTTGTGGCTTGGTTGAGCCTTGAATTCCCTGGAGCAGAAATGGTGAAGGATCTGACATGGACTAGACCCTGTGAACTTCAGTGTGGAGCATGACCTACCCAGAGAGCTGGACAAGGAACTGGGAGCTGTCTGCCACTGAACCCAGGTGACAGTCTAGTGAATCCAGGCAGAATCTGGGACCATGGAAGGGGATCCAGGGAATCTGAGAACAGGCCCCAAGTCAAGATGAAAAGACCTCTCCTTGGGTACTGAGTAATTATGGAATTGTTTACTAGTGACCTAAGGGGTGGAGGGATTTGTATATGATACTTAGTAATTGATTGATGCACAAATGACTGATTGAGTTAATCAAGTGTGCCCAATGAGTGGAAGACTTTGTACTTTGAGACTACTGATAAGTGACTGAGTTAATCAAAACTTTGCCCCAAGAGTGGAAGACTTTGACTATTGTACTTTGAGACTATGTTATGGATATTATACTGTGATTTTCTGTGATAAGTTGTAATATTGTGAATGCTGTACCTTGATTTTCTGTTTAAGTTTTGCTTTGATTTGTCATGGAATAAATAGAGTGATCACTATACTGCGTAATCAGAACCTTAAAAGCTGTTCACAGTAGCATTCCTCTGGAAAGCTTGTGTATGGTATTACACTGATGTAAGAACAGACGAGAAAAAGGCCAATGTGACATGCTCTACTGCTATCTCCATTGGGCTTGTGTGTTGCAATGACAAGTTCCATACTGCTATGTCAAGGCACAATATGAACCATCTTGCTTTCCACTGGTACAACTGAATAGCACCTCAGTGGTGTCGTGCACAAATGCTGGACAGAACTTCAGAGAACCAGGATCTAAGCTTAGCTTTACCATTAATTAGCTAGCTGCATGACCCTCTCTAAGCCTCAGTTTCCTCATCTGAAACCTAGAATTCAGCACTTCCTAAACTTTGACATGGGATCACGACCCACAGTTTAAGAAGCACTGAAGGGGTCATGAGTGGAAAAGGTTTAAGAAGCCCCTGACTAGATGATCTGAGTCCCTTATGAGCTTTAAAATTCTATGATTCCACTGATTCCAAAAAATATTACTAAGAAGAGGTCCTGCCTCTCTGGGCAAAAGGTTACACAAATATAATCCCTAAGGAGACAAAGATTTACTACCCTACATGGCCCCTGCAGCTGCATCCTTGCACAAGCTCTGGTTGGCAGGAGACTCCCAAAGAGCCCCCAAGGGCACAGCAAAACACATACATTGACATAGGACCCCAGCCAGCACCATGTACACGGTGGGACCAGGAGGACACCCAAATACCAAGGGGCAGAAGGATCCAGGAAATGAGCCCAAAGCTTTGTCTGGCCCCTCCTGGAGAGTCACTGAGGACTGCACAATGCAAGGGCTAAAGCCAGGGCTCTTCTATCCCAGTCTAAGCCTGGTAGAATAGGACTGAATTTCCCAGAATCATCCTGGATGATTTCATCCATTGCTATCACCAATCTGCCAACCTATCTGCTAGTATACTCTCTGAATTGTCCTGGGACTATTCTAAATTACCTTGTCATGCATTATCCTGGCTACTGGAAGTAGCAGAAATAAAACCTGTGTATCCAAAAAAAAAAAAAAAAAGGCATCTTGAAAACACCCCTCAAATGCACACTTAGTGATTACTCAGTTCTAACTTTAAAAATATCTCAATGTTCTAAACAAGTAGTAACAGTAACATTTCATTTAACTGGCAACAGAGGAATAAGCGATTCCATATAAATGAATTGTCCAGGTAACTAAAGCTTCTTCAAGTGCCAAAAGTTTTTCTTTGATAACTTTAGTAGAAAGCTTTCTAAAATAGATTATGTCTCAGCAAGTTTCTCACATAAAGGTTTCACTTTCAAGACATATAAAAGAAAGATTCCAATTTATAAGAATAAGAGCCATACCCCAAGTTGATAAATGGTCTAAGGATATGAACATGCAGTTCTCCAAAAAAAAGTAATCAGTTATCTTTAGTCATGTTACATTAAAAGTAAAAACACTCAAGTTGCTAATAATTAGATAAATACAAACTAAAACAACTCTTACATACCACTTCACACCGATCAGATTGGCTAACACTAGAGAAGATGAAAATGACAAATTCTGGAGGGGATGTGGAAAAATAGGGCCACAAATGCACTGCTGGTAGAGTAGTAAACTGAACCAACCATCATGGAGAGCAATTTGGAACTATGTCCAAAGGGTTATAAAACTGTCCAGCAATACCACTGCTAGAGCTGTATCCCACAGAGATCAAAGAAAAGAAGAAAAGGACCCACATGCACAAAATAATTCTAGCGGCTCTCTTTGTGGTGGCAAAGAACGGGAAACTGAGTGGATGCCCATCAATCAGGGTGGATAAATAAGTTGTAATATATGATTGTGATGGGATACTACTGTGCTATAAGAAATGATGAGGGAGATGGCTTTGGAAAAACCTGGGAGGACTTATATGAATAGATGCAAAGAGAAGTGGCTAGAACCAGGAGACCAATTTATACAATAACAAGAATATTGTACAGATAATGAACTTTGAAAGACATAATAACTCTGATCAACAAAATGACTAACCACAATTCCAGAAGGCTCATGATGAAATGTGCTCTCCACTTCCAGAGAACTGATGGACTCAAGCAGGCAAATTGAAGAATATTTTCTTTTCCTTTGGACCTAGCTAATGTGGGAATTTGTGATGCATGACTCTATATATTTGTAATGTTTGTTTTTCTTGCTTTCTCAATGTAGGGGGGAGCAGGGAGAGGGTAAGAGAGACAATTTGGAACTAAAAATGGTAATTTTAAAAAGGAAGAAAAGGACCCGTACGTACAAAAATACAACCCTTGTGCGCAGCAAAGATCTGCAAAGTAAAAGTTTGAATGTCTTAAGAAACGATGAAAGTTTGAATGTCTTAAGAAACGATGAATAGGGGCGGCTAGGTGGCACAGTGAATAGAGTGCTGGCCCTGGAGTCAGAATGACCTGAGTTCGGATCAGGCCTCAGACACTTAACACACACAAACAAAAACCTAGCCGTGTGACCTTGGGCAAGTTACTTAACCCCAATTGCCCTCCAAAAAGCAAAAAAAAAAGAAACGATAAATATAATGGAATACCACTGTGCCATGAAATGATAAAAGAGAGTTACACAGAAATCTGCTAAGATTTGCATGACTTGTATGATGCCCAGCCAGGAGAGCAACTTCTATAGTAATAGACCGTAAAGACAAAGCACTTTGGAAGATTTCATCACTCTGATTAATGCAATGACCAACCAAGATTGCAGAATACTGACAAGGAATCCCAGTACTCACCCCCTGACAAAGAGGTGAGGGGCTCGAAATGAAGAATGAGACACAGATTGTTTGGATATGGTCGACAGGGCCAATGTGAGGACTGATTTTGTTAGACCGCATATGTGGTATAAGGGTCTCATTTTTCTTTTTTTTTTTTTAAATAAGTTGGGGATAAAAATAAAAGCTTGTTAATTGAAAAGAAATACAATTTTAAAAATAAAATGTTAATATTGTTAAAATGGTAATAAAATATGTTCATATGTTAATATTTCCTTCCTTGTCTTCCTGCACAGCTTACTGCCATGCATGATTTCCCTGATGACTCATTATCATTCATGATGCTATCTTACAACATCGAAATGCCTTGGGAAGAACAAAAACAAGGTTTCCAAAGTGTTTTCCTCACTGCTTATGAGCCAGGTTAGGCAGATATGATCTCACTTTAGAGATAAGGAAGCTCCGATTAAGTGGGGCACTCCTTTGCCCCAGTGCTTCGGCACCTTCCTCTTGGATTCCTGTCCCTTCTCAACAGTGGCTTTTCAGCTGGCACTTCATGGTACTTGCTTCTACCAGTATTCTCCCGGCCCCTTTTTCATTGAGTTGCCAATAATTAGCCATGGTTCCAGATGCCTGATGCATAAGCAGGTTACAATTGTGCCTACAAATCAGCCAGGCTCTGAGGGAGGCCTAAAGCTCTCAGAGGAAAGCACAAAGCAGCAGTTTGAGCTATGCTAAGACCCTGTTCGTTTACTTCTGGAATGTAAATTTCTGGCTGTTTCCCTGAGGGCTGAAGTTGCCAGCATGCCCTGTAGAGAAGTAAGACATCTTACAATGTTGAAGAAACATTCATTAAACTATCCAAAGCTACATTTACTAACCTTCTTTCTCTTTCTTTTCTTGGTTTTCTTCAGCTGCAGTCTTGTCTGCTCTAAAGAAAATTCTTGCACTACTCAGTGAGAAATAGAGTAATTCAAATTCCTAAATAAAAATAATGGAGAACATTAAAACAACTTCTAATATTTTCTATTTTATTTTTAAGATCTTATTGAATAGATACAGAAACTCAATTAAAAACTGCACTCCCTTTGGTGAGACTCCTGCCTGAGGGTTCCTGGGGTCATGGGGGTTCTGTCTTCCAAGAGGCTCTGGATGCCAGAGGCTGAGCAACCAAGGCCTTACCTGGAGATAGACATCAAGACGCTTCTGGGTCAGATTCATTGTTTGCAGCAGTTTCTCATCCTGGTTGGCTGACTGCACATTCTGCTGCTTGGCCACGGCCCTCATCTCCTTGAGGTACTTCTCTCTGGCAGACTGGAACCAGTGAAGTGAATCAAACTCCTGGTACTGATCCAGAAGCTTGAGAATATAAGCCACACCTACAGCCACGAAGAAAGGGAGATGACAATAAATTCAGACACGGATGTTACTCAGTCTTCATTTTCACCACAAAACGAAGTCATTTAGAAGTTGAAGGACACACTACAATCCTATCTTCTTCATTTCTCCACAGAGGAACAATGCTATGAATTGTATTTCAAGAGTCCAAAAGAGGTTTGGCCAAAACCAAAAGAAGAGCCATTTTCATTTCCCAACACATCAGGCAGCAGCTGCCACTGCCATGGGGGTCAGAGGGGAACTCTGTCTCTTTGGGGCAAGGCAGTCATGGAAGCCATCCATAAGAGAGCACCTGGAAAACTACCCTGCAAAGCCAGACTAAATGGGCACAGACATCAGAAATACCACAGGAACATCAGCAAGAGGAGTGAGTGACGGCCACACAAGTCCAGCCAAGAAGATACCACTGTTAAGAAGGCGTCATACAATCAATAATATTCACCAACAGCAATGTGCAAAGAGCCAAGGGTCCTATTTTTCAGCAAACTTTTCCAAGGATCTATGACACTGTGCCCATAAAACTAATGGAAAACAAAATCCAGTCAAACTTACCCATGGCAAAGCCATCATCGGTAAAAGCTGCTCCCATTTTATTCTTTTTATTCAATTTCTCCTTGCAGCTAATGGAATGTTCTACAAAATTGAGGGTCTGAAATGGAAAGAGTTGGTGATTGGGAAGAGCATGTCCTGATCAGACAAACAGCAGGTTCAGGCATACTCTCCACGTGCATTCAAATAAGCTCTCTTTGCTCTGAAAGGTTTTCTTCACATAAAAACATCCAAATGGCTGCCTGTGGGTGATGTGTATCTGGACCCTGGGATCTCCATTACTGGCTCTGCTTCCTCCCACCTCTGCCTGAAATGCAGCCAGCAAACCTGGGCCATCTTCTCTCTACATACTCCTCCAAAGAGGTCAGTCACTATCTCATGGTTTCCTTCTAACACCAATCTTCTTGCCAGTCTTGATGTCTCTCCTAAGCTCCAGTTCCCCATTTCTAAATGCCTTATGTTGTTCTCATCTGGAAGACTGGCTCTTACTTCAAAATCAATATATCAAAAACCCCACAGCTTTCCCAAAAAACTGCCTTCCTCAGCTCTGCCTTCCCTTTTCCATTAACAAATGGAACCACTTATTCATGACACGGAGATTCAAAACCTTGTCTCAGGTTTCTTCAATATCCCTGTAACCAATTAGTCATGATGTCCTTTTCTCTTCAGAATCTCTCCCAAATGAGTCCCTTCCTCCCTCTTTCTTCCCACTGCTGGCTGTCACATTAGCTGTGGTCCATATGGACTATATGCCTTACTTACTTTAATCGTCTTTAATAGCCACTCTTGCCTCCTGAGGGTAGAGATGGTTTCCATCCATTCTATTAATGATCTAAAACAGTACTTCCACCATGTCACACCCCTGGTTCAAAACACTCCCCAAGCACCTACAGGATCACCAAAAGGATGCCTCACTCTCTAACCAGCCTAAAGTTTAACCAAACCAGTTTACTTGTGGTCTTCTAAATGGTACAAAAATCTCATGTTTCCTTCTCTTCATGTCTCCCTCCTCCAGTTGGCCATCTCCTGCCAAACTCTTGAAATCCAGCTCACATCTCACAAACTGATAGGCTTGCGTCTTCCTCACTTGAACACCCATGATAATTAACCATGTAGAATTAATATGCCAGTGAACCATGTCCTTGAAACATCTTTTCTACTGTTCTTTTGAAGAGTTTGTGCAATTCTGTCATTTGATTTGTCAGAGATCTACACCTACTTTGAAGACAAGGCCTGTGCCGTAGACTCAGCACGCAGGGCCTTATACCTTGTCAGTGTGCTCCAGTGACCCTGTGAGTTGGACTAAGCACACACTATGCTTCCTTTGTTGTCTGGACTTGAATAATAACTACTTTAAAAACTTATAGGTGTCATATTTTTCACCTTAACATGCCCCGGAAAGCCCTCAGGAGATGGACAGTTGTAACATTTTACAGGGACCTGACATTCAATGGGGAAAACAAATCCTAGAAGCAGTCACAGTGGCAGTGAAATGAAATACATCTGATTCACTTCCCTTTTGTCCCTGGCATGAGCTAGAATAGTTTGGAGCATTAAACATTCAGTGAGGATGTCAGGACATTCCACTGAACATTACCCTTCCCAAACACTGGTGGAAACTTTCTCAAGATTTGACAATTAGAGCTCATCATTATTAAGTAACTGTTAACAAAATTTGTCATTATTAATTAAAAATTAAAATATTTAAGGCAACAATTCTACAAATAAGAAAATAATTGGAAAGAGTATGATGAAGGAATTTGATTTAATTCTGACACTAGCATGTGGGTGGGCGGCCTCTTCACAATAGACTTGCTGAGGTGCTGGCTGGGAACACTGCAGAGCAGATGCACAGAAAGCAGGCTCTGCTCCACTGCACCAGAATCATTCAAAGTGTCTCCAACAATACCCAAACCAGCAATACTGTGTGTAAAATATTCCGTATAATATTATCTTGTGATCAAATGTGGAAACACTTATAGAATGGCACCTAGCAGGCACTCCCAAGCTTATTTCCTTCCTTCCCTTCCCCTTCAGGCAGCAATGAGTCTCCTAGCACATCAATAATCAAACTCATTGGGATTCACAGGCTCAAAGTACTGACCAAGGGAGGGACAATGATGTGGAAATTGCGGAGGTGCATATTCTTGGGACTCCGGAATTCAGGAGCAAAAACATCCACAAGCATTTTGAAATATTCTGTGCCTTCTGCAGAATTCCGTGTGTGATCACTGAGGACTGAGTCCAGCTGCCTAAAAAAGGAAAAAAAAAAGGGTTGGGGGGGAAAGGCTGAAAAAACACGTGGCTGGTTCCTGCCCCCACCGAGGAAGCAGAGATGTTAACCAACTTCTGCCATCATCACTGCTCAAGGGCCCAAGGAGCTGTAGGAGGGCTTTCAAACCATGGAAGGAGCTCAGTGTCCTGTCAGACTCCTAGAGAAAGCTGAACCACATTCTGTATAAGAAGAGGCAAGAGGCCAAGTATGTGTGAGACCAAGCATCAAAGCCCTAGGCTGGTGACAAGGGGACACTCTGATGTACCTTCTTCCAGCCCAGCCCCCCTGGCTGTACTTTTACTCAGGTCCCCAGTTCACCAGCCATGGTGAGGGAGTCAGAAGACTCCTTATCCCCACCAGCACTATTCCTCAGTCACATCTTCTCCTGTGAGACTTATTCATTTCAAATTTACCCTCCAATCAAGATTCTGGTGGCTGTCACCTACCACGTCCCAAGATACTCCCCTCCCTTTCTTCCTCAATGAGTTCAGTCCCTGGCTCACCATCTTCCTCCCCACCCCAACTCCTGTCCTCATACTAGCCATGATGATACTCCCTCAAGCACCCCAATTTCCCAGTTCCTCAGACCCTACCTTAGCTACTCACAGAGACAGCCATAAATTTGATCCTGCCATCACCCCCCGAAAAAGGACTCTGAAATTCCTTCACAGGATCAGAATTTTTAATCACTGTCTTTTCCTCTGCCTTATAAACCATAACCCTCTTTGACCTGCCTGTGACATTATTCCTTCAAGCCTTTCCCACCTCGGTCCTTGGCCAGGCATCCCCTCTGCTTCTTCCCTCCCTCTCTTACCAACCTCAAACACTTGGTAAACCATATCAAGTGGTACTGCCCTCAAGTATCTTGTCCCCTTATCCTACTGCTAAGCATGTCTTGCCAGGCTCCACATGAACTATTTGTGCCCAACTGGTGGTAGAGACTTCCAATCAGCCAGTCATATACAGTGTGCCTCATGCCCCACATAGTGACATCATTGTGGTCCTCTTTAAGAAGAAAGTTCAACCACCACCACCATGACCACCACAACCACCACCATGCTCCAACCTTGGACACTCCCACCAGCTACTGCCCTCACTCCTACCCACATGCCATGCTGCTAAACTGAATTCAGTCTGGTTTCTAATCTCATCATTCCAAGGAAAATGCTCTCTCCCTAAGTCACCAAACCCAGTGGTCTTTTCTGCATCCTCCTCATTCCTGCTATTTCTGCAGCCCCCAGTACTGTCAATCACCCTCTCCTCTCTAGATCTTCCCATTTCTCTCCCCTGGTTCTCCTGAAAAGGAGGTCTGACTGCCCCTCAATTTTCACCTAGGTCATGCCCACTAAATATGGCTCCCACTATACTACCTCACTCAGTAATCTCATCAGTTCTCATAGATTAAATTAGCTTTTCTATCCAGATGATTCTCAAATTTACTCATTCGACCGTAGCCTCTCTCCTTGCCTTTGATTTCACATCTCAAACTACCTAATGGATCTTGAATGCCAGAAGGCTGAAAACTGAATTCTTTCTCTTTCCCCCTCTTGCTAATTTCTTTATCACTGTTCGGGGCAGCACCATCCTCCTGGTAACCTAGGCTCTCAATTCAGATGTCATTCTCGCCTCCTCACTCTCTCACCCCCACAGCTAGTCTGTCAAGATCAGTCCACATTAATGTACTGTAATATGCTTTCTCTCCCCTGACCAAGTCACCACCCTGGGACCTGCCCTCATCATGTCACAACTGGACTCCAGCAATAGCCTTCTGGTTGGTCTCCTTGCCTCACACCTCTCCCCAATCCCTTCACTCAGCTAGCAAAATGATCTTCCTAAAATGAAGGCACGACCATTTTGTAACATATGAGATATATTCTATCATGACACACATATAAAATGTATCTCTATCTCCAATAAACTCCAGTGGCTCCCTCTGACCTCCAGGACCAAATACAAAGTCTTCTGTTTGGCTTGTGAAACCCTTTTTCATCTACTCTCCTCCCCTGCACATCCTCTGTGGTCCAGTGACAATGGCCTCCTGCTCCTCCTCGCCCACAAAATGCCATTTCCCTGCTCTTGGCATTCTCACTGGCTGAGGGATGGAATTCACCAAGCCCAGCTCCACAGTACCTACTGAATGCAGAAGCAGGTTCAAGAACCCTTGGGTCTGTTTACAACAGCCTAGGGAATATAGTTCAAGAAAGTTTCCCCAAGCCAGCCCTGCTCTCCCCTTAAACATACCTCCCCATCAGTCTGGTGCTTTTGGGTTCAAAACTGTGGCTGTCTTCCTTTATATGGAGGAAGTATGAGTAAGCAAGCCTATGAAATAGCCTGGGGAAATATCAGAATGAACCTGGTAGTGATTTTTTTAGATTTAACATTGTTCATCGTGGATTTGCACATAAAAAAATTAAAATATTCAGATTAATGTGGTGCCAGTTTCAGTAGCAAATCAATTCTAAAGAAATGACATGTAATCTCTCCTCAATCTTCATGAGTCACAGCCACTGGAAAAAGCTGAGAAGCTCTTGTGTATCCCAAAGCTGAAAGATTTCAGGCCATTTTGGTTGACATCCTCCCACCAGCCAGAATACTGCTTGTAGGCTCCAGAAAGAACCTGGAAAATCTATGACTGTAGGTGTTTTTGTGCATACTCAGATTTACATTTAGCATGAAACAAAGGGTCCATTTACTTTTCAGTGTCTGTAATGTATCAGAAACTTTGCTGACTAAGTATAAACGAAAGCACAAGTGTGCCTGAAAACATAGTCACCACCTGCCAAAAGAAACCACACTCTCTCCTCTACCCACAGTGACTGGGACCAAAATTGAAGTGGGGAAAGTGACAGGTTTCTGGGGCCTATGTAATAGTTTTCAATGCTGGAGTTACTAAAGCTACAAGGCATTTTTTCTTTCCTTTTGAATCGAAATATTTGAAAGAGGCAAAAGTAACTGCTTGTTTAAAGTCATTCCAATATATCAAGAAGTCTGCAGTTCCCTAGCAATGTTCCCTCCCCCAGATAGGTGGGCACCATTGATCTCTCCTTCAGGCCCCAGGCAGCAGGAACACTGAAGTTACAAAGGAGTCACAGCATTTCAGAGCTGGAGGGGAGAGCAATGGCCATGTACTCCAAAACCATCCCCACAAAGAGTCTCCTTCACACAGCATGTGTGGTCTTTGAACCTTGCACTGAAGACCCCCAGTGAAGAAGAGACCAGACCACTCCTGGTCAGCTCTAATGATGAGCACTTTTGTCCTCACATCCAGCTTAGAAAGGTCTCCTCGCCATTGCCACCCCCAGCTCTTGGAAATGCCTTCTGGGCCACACCAAACAAGTGTCCTTGTCCTCCCCCATTAACTGCCCTTAGATTAGAATATTTGAAGAAGCTAAGTCAGAGCCCTGTTTTTCCCCTTATACCCTGGGTGAGCTCAGAAAGGCAACCCCCCCTTGGGAACTCAGTTTCCTCATCTGCAAAATGAAGAGGCTGGACTCTAAGTCCATTTCAGTTCCAGAGCTACTGCCCTAACACTGACATATGAAACTTGAGAAAATCATGTTGAGGCACACATTGTAAGCCATTCTCCATTTCCTTTAAAAAACACAGCACACTGAGGCAACCAGCAGGCCACTGACATTGAGGCTTTGAGGCCAGCTGTAGGAGAGATGTTACAAAAATACTGCTGTGATTACAGATGTGCAGAGAAGACAACATAGTGACCATAGTACAGTCACAAGACACCATATGGAATTTGGAAAAGGGATGGAAAACAAGGTCAAAGGAAATCCTAAGCAAATACAGCACCTCCCTAAAAACTGAAATAGAGACTTGGGAGACCTTCAGATGTCAACTTACTTTCTCTTAAGGAATATAAAGTCTTTTCCATACTTAAACAAGCAACAGAGAACACCAGGCTGGGGAGGAGGCTAATCTTTTACTGGCTACACTTTCTCTAACATTCTCATACCAAAGAAACAAGCTTTTTTTTTTAGTATACCCTTAAAATACTCATTCTCCTTCCTGTTTTTAGTGAGTCAGGCACTATTCGTGGATAAGAATCCACATGTATGCCTATCGGGTTGATTTCCACGGCAATATGTAAGAAAACAAAAGTTAGCATTTTCTAACCCATTATCATAAAGACTCAAACAAGATGGTGCTAGTGCACCAACATGGTAGGATATGGGGCTCAACTACAGCTTTTAAAACAGCTCAGGTAATTCTTTGTGACTCAACATAAAGCAAAACACAACAGCAAAAATGCTAAGAACCCATTTACCTGACAATGAACCAAAGAGAAGTAATGGTTCTCCACCAGCTCATTCTCACAAGTTGACATACAAAAGATGGCCATGTAAAGGGCAGAGGCCTGTGCTATTGTGCCCAGTCTTTACATCCTTTCCCACTCTGAGCTCGCAGAGAGTGAGAAGAGAGATGCTTCCTCTGCTCTCTCTTTACACAATAATACCACCTGTGTAATCTCACCCTCATTTTTTCCCATGACCTCTCAAAGAAAGATTTACTAGGATTTGACAAAGTCCTCTGCAAAGCTCCTCTTTGTAAACTAGCAGGTGAGCATACTAAAAGTCTGTCACAGAGCACACTGAGACATCACAAGATTTAGTTCTACTGTGGGTCAGGCTCACACACCTCTCCCCCAACCAGGGATTTACAAAGGGTATGCTGGTTATCAATCTACCCTGGTGTTAAGTTCTATGGGAAGGGGCAGCTTATTTCAAGTTATTGCCAAGGTAGTCACCATGTAAGATACCTTGACCTCTCTTTCACTAAGGCAGCCAGACCTGCCAAGAACCACTCCCTTCCCCCCACCCCAATATAATATCCTCTGGAGACAACAGATAGATTTCAAACACCCTGTATGCTTGACCTCTGTTCTATAAGAGTGTAAATTATCATCAGATGGAAGAAGGGCACTCCATGCTGCCAACATTTCTGCCCAAAATATATTCACTTTGTTTTGACAAAGTTATAATGTGACTCCAAAGAGTGCAACAACAAACAGTTTTAATTTCTCCATTAAGCATTTCCAATCCCCTTTACCTCTCTTTAATATTAACTAAAGTCATATCAGAAAAATCAATTCTAGCCCCAAGTTCCAATGGGAAGCACAAAGAGAAAAAGTAATAATTTCCTGGGAAGTTTCCTTCAAAACCAAATATTAAAGCCCACTGTCTGGTAGGTTCACTAAGAAACATGACCTTTAATTTCATTTAGGTTTTTGTTAATAAAGAATTATTCAAAATCAACATTTCTGAACAAGTATCACGCTGCAGAAAATTATCTTAAATTTCATTTTCAAGGATGACTTTCTAGTTCCCTTTTTGCTGTTAGATCAAGCTTGGCCCCAAGTACTTTTTGTAATCCCCAAATATAACATTACCTTGCTGCTTTGAGAGTTTCTTCTGAGAGCCCTTCTTCTTTAACTAGCTCTTCAAAATTGACAATGTCTTCAAGATCAGGAACAAATCTATAGTAAATTGTGTAGGATGTCACTAAAATTAGTAATGTAGTCACTTTACACACACAGTGTAATTAAACTAAATATTAAAATACAGTGACTCATTTAAACTACACAGTCACCAGGCATTTGACTTACAGATGTCGGCACAGCTTCACCCAGTGTAAAACTGGGTCTGGGAGTGCGAGAAACAATGATCCTGATGATCAAAAGATCATGAGGGAGCAGCCTGCATGCTACATACTACATTGTAAAATTAGATGAACAGCAATTGAGAGGAAAAGGAAAAGCTGTTCATAGATGAAGACTTCACGTGTAACAGAGGAAGCCCCAACATCCCCTGCTCTGAAGGAGGTCCTCTGTTGCCCACGAAAGAGTCTGATTAGAGGAGGAGGAAGAAGCTTCTCTCCTGCAGGATTTGCTCCAAAAGGCGTGATCCAAATGGCACAAATGTTTAAAAAGGGTAAACATGCATCAAGTGACAAGACTGAGGATGTCTGCCCCACCTGATGGCGTTGCTGCTGCAGTGGAGCCCACCCGATCGGATCATTCGCACGTAGCCCATTGCATTCCCTTCAAAATGACAAAGGAGTAAAGGAGTCAATCAGATGGAGTGACATCACGGTCTCACCATGCCCAGACACCAGAGTGTGGCCACAAGATGCTCACAAATGAAGTCTGCAGCCATTCAGTTACCATGTAATATGAACAGAAGCACTTCCATCCTCTGAGAGTCCAATTAAGCAAAATCTACCAGGCTTTCACTTGACCAATCAAAGGATAAAAATGCAGAGCACAAAGAACTCTATGTGAGTGTGTGTGAGTGTGTGTGTGTGTGTGTGTGTGTGTGTGTATATGAGTGTGGGTGTGAATGTATGAGTGTGTGGGTGTGAGTATGGGTGTGAATATATGAGTATGTGTGAGTATGGGTATGTGGGCGTGAATGTATGAGTGTGAGTGTGAGTGTGAGTGTGAAAGTGTGTGAGTATGGGTGTGAATGTATGAGTGTGTGAGTGTGAGTATGGGTGTGAATTATGGTATGTGTGAGTATGGGTATGTGGGTGTGAATGTTGGTGTGAGTGTGGTGTGAGTGTGAAGTGTGTGAGTATGGGTGTGAATGTATGAGTGTGTGAGTGTGAGTATGGGTGTGAATGTGTGAGTATGTGTGGGTATGAGTATGGGTGTGAATGTGTGAGTGTGTGTGTGTGTGTGAG